>JAJIBD010002940.1:0-21746 GCA_021461705.1 Cryptotis parvus
CTACGGGTAAGCTGATTCCTAGGTATTTGATTTTCTGTGGCACAATTGTGAATGGAATTGTTTCCTTTAATATCCCTTTCTTCTCTTTCGTTATTTGTATATAGGAAAGCCACCGACTTTTGCGTGTTCATTTTGTATCCTGCCACTCTACTATATGTGTCTATTGTTTCTAGGAGTTTTTTTGGTAGAGAGTTTAGGGTTCTCTAGGTATAATATCATGTCATCTGCAAATAATGATAGCTTGACTTCTTCCTTGCCTATCTGGATGCCCTTGATGTCCTTTTTCTTCTCTGATTGCTGTGGCAAGTACTTCCAGTACTATATTGAATAAAAGAGGTGAGAGTGGGCAACCTTGTCTTGTCCCTGATCTCAGGGGGAAGGCTTTCAACTTTTCCCCATTGAGAATGATGCTCGCTGTGGGCTTTTGGTAGATGGCTGTAACTATCTTGAGGAAAGTCCCTTCAATTCCCATTTTCTGGAGGGTTTTAATCATGAACGGGTGCTGGATCTTGTCAAATGCTTTCTCTGCGCCTATTGATAGGATCATATGGTTTTTATTTTTTTTTTATTGATATGATGTATTATGTTGATTGACTTGCGAATATTGAACCATCCTTGCATTGCCGGGATGAATCCTACTTGGTCATGATGTATAATCTTCTTGATGAGTCTTTGGATTCTGTTTGCTAGTATTTTGTTGAAGATCTTAGCATCCGTGTTCATCAGGGATATTGGTCTGTAGTTTTCTTTCTTTGTGTTGTCTCTCCCTGCTTTGGGTATCGGGTGATACGTGCGCCTCGTAGAAGCTTTTTGGGATTGTTTCTGTTTCTTCTATTTCCTGGAAGAGCTTGAACAGTTCAGGCAGTAGGTCCTCCTTAAAGGTTTGGTAGAGTTCACTAGTGAATCCGTCTGGACCTGGGCTTTTGTGTTTGGGAAGACTTTTAATTACTGTTTCTATTTCCTCAATGGTCATAGGCTTATTCAGGTATTGGAGGTCTTCTTGTTTCAGCCGTGGGAGGTTATAGGACTTCAGGAATTGATCCATTTCTTCTAGATTCTCATGTTTCACGGCATACAGGCTCTCAAAGTAATCTCTGATGATCTTTTGATTTCTGTGGTTTCTGTTGTGATGTCACCATTTTTATTTCTGATTCTGTTTATTTGGGTTCTCTCTTTCCCTGTCCTTACAAGTCTTGCCAATGGTTTGTCAATCTTGTTTATTTTTAAAAAAAACCAGCTCTTGGTTTCATTAATCTTTTGATTGTTTTTTTGGTTTCCAACTCATTGATTTCCTCTCTAAGTTTTATTATTTCCTTTTTTTCTGCCTGGGTTGGGCTCCTTTTTGTTGGTCTTTCTCTAATGTCTTCAGCTGTGTAGTCAGGTTATTTATGTGGGCCCTTTCTTGTTTCCTGATGAATGCTTGCAGAGCTATAAACTTCCCTCTTAACATGGCTTTTGCCGTGTCCCACAAGTTCTTATAGTTGGTGTCTTCATTTTCATTTGTTTCCAGAAATCTTTGGATTTCCTGTTTGATTTCTTCTATGACCCATTTGTTGTTCAGGAGTGAGCTGTTCAGTTTCCAGGTGTTTGGTTTGACTCCCTGTTTCTGTGTGTACGGTTAACTTCCATTTTCAGTGCATCATGGTCTGAAAAGATAGCTGACACAATTTCTATCTTTTTTAATTTTATTGAGGTATGCTTTGTGGCTCAGCATGTGGTCTATCTTGGAGAATGTTCCATGTGCACTAGAGAAAAATGTGTATTCAGCTTTTTTGGCATGAAAAGCCCTGTATATATCCACTAGCTCTCTTTCTTCCATTTCTTCCTTCAGGGCCAATATTTCCTTGGTGAGTTTCAGTCTTGTTGATCTATCCATTGTTGATAGAGCAGTGTTGAAATCTCCAACTATTATTGTGCTACTGTTAATGTCTTCTTTGAGGTCTCTTAGCAGTTGTTTTATGTATTTTGCTGGCCCCTCGTTGGGTGCATATATGTTTAGTAGTGTAATTTCTTCCTGGTGTACATACCCCTTAAGTAGTAAGAAATGGCCTTCGTTGTCCCTTCTAACCTTTTTCAGCCTGAAGTCTATATTATCTGATACTAATATGGCCACACCAGCCTTTTTGGAGGAGTTGTTTGCATGGAGAATGGTCTTCCAACCTTTGACTTTGAGTCTGTGTTTGTTCTGATTATTCAGATGTGTTTCTTGTAGACAGCAGAATGTTGGGTTCAATTTTTTAATCCATTTTGTTACTCTGTGTCTCTTAATTGGTGCATTTAGACCATTGACATTGAGAGAGATTATTGTCATCGGATTTTGTGCCATCTTTCTGTTTGTGCTTATTGTGCTTATGGGTTTGGTCGTATTACAGTAGACCCTTCAGTCCTTCTTTTAAAGTTGGTTTTGAGTCCATGAAGTTCCTGAGTTGTTGTTTATCCATGAAGTTATGTATCTTTCCTTCATATCTGAATGTGAGTCTGGCCGGGTAAAGAATTCTTGGTGAGGCCTGCAGTTCATTGAGCCTTTTCACAATATCCCACCATTGTTTTCGCTCAGAGTGTTTCATCAGAGAAGTCTGCTGTAAATCTTAGAGATGTTCCTTTGTGTGTGATTTCCTTCTTTGATCTTGCTGCTTTCAGTATTCTATCTCTATCTATAGTTTTGTCATTTTAATTAAGATGTGTCTTGGAGTATTCTTGTTGGGGTTTCTTTTAGCAGGTATCCTACGGGCCTCCTGGATCTTGAGGCAAGTGTTCTTTAGTTCCGGGAACTTCTCAGCAATGATGGCTTTGACAGTTTCTTCTTCATCAGGGTTTTCTTCTTGCCCTTCTGGGACCCCAATGATCCGTATGTTGTTTCTTCTGGCTTCATCCCGATTATCTCTTGTTGTCTGTTCAGTAATTGTGAGTCTTTTTTTTCTATCTTCTGATGTTGTGTAGAGAATCTTTGGAACGCGCTTCGAGATCACTAATTCTTTCTTAAGTAGCTATTATTCTGCTATGATGGCTTTCCACTGTGTTTTTCATTTCATTTACCTCATTTTTAATATATGTCATTTCCATTTGCATTTTCCTCACTTCTTCTATCATGTCCTCTTGTATTTTACTGAGTTTGCATTCCATTGCTTCTTTGAATTCCTTATGACTCCTTAACATTTCTTTCCGAAATTCCTTATCAGAGAGGTTATACAACTCATTGGTATTGCTTGGCTCATCTGGACTAGTGACTTCACTCACAGAGCTGGATGGAACTTTGCGTTGCATTACCATTATGACTATTGTAGGTTGCAAATGTGGGGTCTTGGGTGACTAGATAGTACAGTTAGTAGGTGTCTGGTCTGTTTGCAGAGATTGGGTGGGTAGCAAGGATGTAGGAACCAAGGTTCACTGGTCCCTCATGCAAGATAGGTAGTAAGAGGGTCACGCGGATGCGGTAGCGTCCACGCGGGTTTTGAGTTTTTGGCATGATCCCGGAAGCGCAGGGCCCAAGGGGTCTGGCAGTTTGCCTTGGTTCCCGTTGATGGAGTTTCCGCTCTTCCCTGGGGCAGTTTGGTTCCGCTGGAGACGCAGGGGGTCACGCACACACCTGTGGGGGGAGATTTCCAGCCGGTCCTGTCTCTTGGAGCTTTTTAATAGAGATTTTATGGTTTTCTATCATGTCATCTGCAAATAGTGATACCTTGACTTTTTCCTTGCCTATATGGATGTCTCTAATGTCATTTTCTTCATGATTGCTATGGAAAATACTTCCAGTACTATATCGAATACAAGTGGTTATTGTGGATAATTTTATCTTGCCCCCAAATCTTAGTGGAAGACTTACTATTTTTTCCCACTGAGAATGATGCTCGCTGAGGGCTTTTAGTAGACGGTTTTGACTATATTGAGGAACATTCCTACAATCCCATTTTTTTAAATACAAGTAATAATTTATTCCTGGAGGAAATATTTCTTTTCATGCTTTACAAAGCATGCAGTAAAATAAAAACAAGGTTTTGCAAACATATGAAACTTTATTTCAAATGTCATTCTATCACTTTTTATATGAAGTTGGGAAAGTTACTTAACTTCTTTGCACTGATATATTTTTCTCTTATAAAATTTCAGATATAATAGCAAAGAGCTATTGTGAAGATTAATTGACATAAAACTTATAATAACTAGCATATTCACATCATTCAATAAATACGTATGAGCTACCATTTTAAAATGAATCAAAGATCTGTTAGACTTATCTAGAGGAAAAACTCTACACAGAATTAAAATACTGATTGAATATCTCATTTCCTCTTTCACAAAATATAGTTAAAGCCAGTTCACCTTAACCACAGTCTTCTAATATGTTAATGTCTAGCTCCTGTAAGTGCTATAAAATTAAATTTTTCCCCATTTAAAGAACCACTTACATGTCTGGTAGGTAGAGAACTGAATTCATCATCTTGTCTCATAGAAACTGTTCCTTTCTCTGATTTCCTGATTTCTTTTAATATTTCCATTTTCCCAGTAACTTGTGCTTGAAATTCAAATTGTTTTTTGCCATTTCTCCTTTTTCCCTACATATGGCCTTACCTCTCGTTATTAAATTCCCATTTTATGGAGAACTTTTATCATGAACAGGTGTTGAATCTTGTCAAATGCTTTCTCTGATTCTATTGATGTGATCATGTGTTTTCTTTTATTGATATGACAAATAATGTTGTTGACTTGTGAATGTTGAACCATTCTAGCATCCCCGGGATGAATCCTACTTGATCATGATGTATAATCTTTTTGATGAGTTTTTTATTCTATTTACTAGTATTTTATTGAAGATCTTAGCATCTGTGTTCATCAGAGAAATTGCCTTGTATTTTTTTTTTTTTATGATGTCTCTGTCTGCTTTGGGCATCAGGGTGATATGTGCCTCTAGAGGCTATATGAGAGTGTTTCTGTTTCTTATATTTACTGGAAGAGCTTGGAAAGGACTTGCAGTAGGTCCTCTTTAAAGATTTGGAAGAATTCACTGGTGAATCCATCTGGACTTGGGCCTTTATGTTTGGGCAGACTTTTAATTATTGTTTTCAATTTCCTCAATAGGATTATTCAGGTTTCCAAGTCTTCCTGTTTCATCTTTGGGAGGCTATAGGAAATCAGGAATGTGTCCATTTATTTCAGGTTCTCTTGTTTCGAGGCATCCAGACTCTCAAAGTAATCTCTGATGATGTTTTGAATCTCTCTGGTTTCTGTTGTGATGTCCCTCTTCTTATTTCTGATTCAATTTTTTTTCCAGGAGTCATTAGATTTCCTCTTTGACTTCTTCTATGACCTACTGTTTGTTCAGAAGTGAGCTGTTCAGTTTCAAGATGTCTGGTTTGTCTTTCTGTTTCTGTTTGTGGTTGACTTCTATTTTCAGTGAAAATGGTCTAAAAAACTAGTTGACACAAGTTCTATCCGTTTAATTTTATTTAGGTATGTATTGTTTCCAAGCATGTGGTCTATCTTGGGAGACTGTTCCATGCGCATTAGAGAAAAAAAGTATATTCAGGTTTTTTGGATGAAGAGCTCTGTATATACCTCTAGCTCTCTTTCTTCCATTTCGTTCTTCAGTGCAATATTTCTTTGCTGAGTTTCAGTCTTGTTGATCCATCAAGAAGTGATAAAACAGTGTTGAGGACTACAACTACAATTGTATTGGTCTCAATGACTTCCCTTGACGTCTATTAGTAGTTGTCTCCAAATATTTTGCTGGCACTTCTTGGGTGTGTATATGTTTAAGAGTGTAATTTATTCCTGATGTGCATATCTTTTAATATTTTTTTATTTTTAAAGTATTTTACTATACCATCGTGAGATATACAATTACAAAATATACAATTAAAAAAGTTCATATTTGGGTTTTGGTCATACAGTGTTCCAGCACCCATCCCGCCACAAGTGCCCATCTCTCACCACCAATGTCCCCAGTTCCCTCCCCCTCCCCCAGCCCTCCTCCATGGCAGGTTCTTTATTTCTTCCCCTTTCTCTTTCTCTTTTTTCTTCCCTTTCAGACTATGGATTACAGAACATATATTAAAGGGTTGTCATGTGTATCTTTTTGCCTCTATTTAATGCTCAGTTCTAGGTTGGCATTAGTACCCTCGACAATTCTTAGCACACTGTTCCATTTTCTGTCTTACCTAGCCTCTGACTCCCCCCACGTTTGTGATAATTTCCAGCTTTGACAAGACCTCCTGATACATGTTTCACTTGATCTTGGATATTGGTATCATAATATATACGTATATATTTATGTCATGCAAATAAATGCAGTCATTCTGTATCTGTCTCTCTCCTTCTGGCTAATTTCACTCAACAAATCTTCACCATGTCCATCCATTTATAGGCAAATTTTGTAACTTCATTTTTCCTAACAGCTGCATGGTATTCCATTGTGTAGATGTACCAAAGCTTCTTTATCCAGTCATCGATTCTAGGGGACTCTGGTTGTTTCAGATTCTGGCTATTGTGAATAATGCTGCTATGAACATAAAAGTAGGGATGGTGTTTCCGCTGCGTATTTTTGGTTTCCCAGAGTAGATTCCCAGGAGTGGTATGGCGGGGTCAAATGGGAGTTCAATTTCTAGTCTTTGGAGGAATGTCCATATTGTTTTCCAGAAAGGCTGTACCAGGTGTCATTCCCACCAACAATGGATGAGTGTCCCCTTTTCCCCACATCCACGCCAGCATTTGTTGTTCTTTCTCTTTTGGCTATGTGCCAGTCTCTGTGGCATAAAATGATATATCATTGTTGTTTTGATTTACGTCTCTCTGATGATTAGTGATGATGAGCATTTTTTCATATTTTTTGGTCATTCAAATTTCTTCCTTGTTGAAGTTTCTGTTCATTTCTTCTCCCCATTTTTTGATAGGGTTGTTTGTTTTCTTCTGGTAAAGTTCAACAAGTGCCTGATATATCCTGGATATTAACCCCTTATCAGATGGGTATTGGGTGAATATTCTTTCCATTCTGTGGAATGCCTTTGTATCTTAGTCACTGTTTCTTTTGAGGTGCAGAAGGTTTTTAGTTTCATGTAGTTCCATATGTTTACCTTTCTTCTAGTTGCTTTGTTAGTGATGTTTCACCTTTGAAGATGCCTTTAGCTTCAATGTCGTGGAGGGTTTTTCCTACGTTTTCTTCAATGTACTTTATGGATTCAAGTCTGATATTGAGATCTTTAATCCATTTTGATCTGATTTTTTTTTTGTGCAAAAGTGTTAGACACAGGTCCAAATTCATTTTTTTTACATGTAGCTGTCCAGTTTTCCCAGCACCACTTGTTGAAGACGCTTTCCTTACTCCATTTTGGACTCTTTGCACCTTTATCAAAGATTAAATGATCATGTCTTTGAGGGTGGGTGTCAGGATACTCAATTCTATTCCATAGGTTTATGGGTCTGTTTTTATTCTAATACCATGCTGTTTTAACATATTCTTCATTTCTGAATGTAATTTTCACATTCTGGGTCTCATAATTTCTTGTGCTTTGTTGACCATCTGTGCATTATTTCTTTTTTTATAAGTATTTTATTATACCTCCGTGAAATATACTAGCAAACGGAATCCAAAGACTCATCAAAAAGATCATACATCATGACCAAGTAGGATTCATCCCAGGAATGCAAGGATAGTTCAACATTCGCAAATCAATCAACATAATACATCATATCAATAAGAGAAAAAATAAAAACCATATGATCCTATCAATAGATGCAGAAAAAGCATTTGACAAGATACAGCACCCATTCATGATTAAAACCCTCCAGAAAATGGGAATTGAAGGAAGCTTCCTCAAGATAGTCAAAGCCATCTACCAAAAGCCCACAGCGAGTATCATTCTCAATGGGGGAAAAATTGAAAGCCTTCCTCTTAAGATCAGGAACACCACAAGGTAGACCTCTCTCACCTCTTTTATTCAATATAGTACTGGAAGTACTCGCCATTGCAATCAGAGAAGAAAATGACATTAAGGGCATCCAGATAGGCAAGGAAGAAATCAAGCTATCATTATTTGCAAATGACATGGTATTATACTTAGAGAACCCTAAACTCTCGACCAAAAAACTCTTAGAAACAATAGATATGTATAGTAGAGTAGCAGGGTACAAAATCAATACCCAAAAAGTCTGTGGCTTTCCTATACACAAATAACGAAAGAGAAGAAAGGAATATTAAGAAATCGATTCCATTCACAATTGTACCACAGAAAATCAAATACCTAGGAATCAGCTTAACCAAGTGTGTAAGGGACCTATACAAAGAGAACTACAAGACACTGCTTCAGGAGATAAAAGAGGACACAATGAAATGGAAACACATTCCCTGCTCATGGATGGGAAGAATTAACATTGTCAAGATGGTAATACTCCCTGGAGCTTTGTACAGATTCAATGCGGTTCCTATAAGGATACCCATGACATTCTTTAAAGAAACTGACCAAACACTCCTGAAATTCATATGGAATAATAAAGCCCCACGGATAGCTAAAGCAATCCTAAGGAAAAGAAGATGGGAAGCATCACCTTTCCCAAACTCAAACTGTACTAAAAAGCAGCAGTAAAAAAAAACAGTGTGGTACTGGAATAAAAACAGACCTGTGGATCTATGGAATAGAGTTGAGTATCCTGACACCCACCCTCAAAGACATGATCATTTAATCTTTGATAAAAGTGCAAAGAGTCCAAAATGGAGTAAGGGAAAGCATCTTCAAACAAGTGGTGCTGGGAAAACTGGACAGCTACATGTAAAAAAAAATGAATTTGGACCTGTGTCTAACACCTTGTACAAAAATCAGATCAAAATGGATTAAAGATCTCAAAATCAGACCTGAATCCATAAAGTACATTGAAGAAAATATAGGAAAAACCTTCCACGACATTGAAGCTAAAGACATCTTCAAAGGTGAAACACCATTAACAAAGCAAATAGAAGAAAAGATAAACATATGGGACTACATGAAACTAAAGAGCTTCTGCACCTCAAAAGAAACAGTGACCAAGATAGAAAGGCAATCCACAGAATGGGAAAGAATATTCACCCAATACCCATCTGATAAGGGGTTAATATCCAGGATATATCAGGCACTGACACAGCTTTATAAGAAGAAAACAGCCAACCCCATAAAAACATGGGGAGAAGAGATGAACAGAAGCTTTGACAAGGAAGAATTTCGAATGGCCAAAAGGCATATGAAAAAATGCTCATCATCACTAATCATCAGAGAGAAGCAAATCAAAACAACAATGAGATATCACTTCACACCACAGAGACTGGCCCATATTCAAAAGGATGTCTTTTAATTATTAAGAAATTGCGTTCACTGGCCCTTCTAAGGTGTTAACATCCAGGACATATCAGGCACTAGTAGAATTTTACAAGAAAAAAACAGCCAACCCCATAAAAAAAATGGGGGAGAAGAAATGAACAGAAACTTTCAGAAGGAAGAAATTCGAATGGCCAAAAGTCATGTAAGGTCTAAGTTCATTTTTTATATATATATGCCTAGTTTTCCCAGCACCATTTGTTGAAGAGAATTTCTTTGCTCCACATAATATTTTTTGCTCCTTTATCTAAGATTAAGTGGTTGTATATTTGAGAGTGTGTTTCAGGATATTCAGTTCTATTCCATAGGTCTACGGGTCTGTTTCTATACCAATACCCCACTGTCTTAATTACAACTGCTCTGTAGTAGAACTTGAGGATGGGGAAAGTGATACCTCCCATCTTCTTTTTCCCAAGGATTGCTTTAGCTATTCATGGGGGTTTATTATTCCACAGAAATTTGAGAAGTGTTTGTTCAATTTCTTTGAAGAACATCATGGGTATCTTTATAGGGACCGCATTGAATCTGTATAAAGATCTAGGGAGTATTACCATTTTGATAATGTTAATCCTTCCAATCCAAATCAGATAAAAATGGATTATAGATCTCAACATCAGACATTAACCTATAAGGTATGTCAGGGCGCTCCGCCGGGGTCCCGACAGTGCCGGGAAGCGAAGTTCCCTTCTACCTCCGAAGCCGGCGAGGAATGGATGAAAACTCAGGAATCCGATGCAGTTTTAAAAAGGCTTTACTTATCACAGGTTCAGGCATACAAATCAGCAAAGGAAAAGCCCGGGTGCTTAGGATTCCAGGCTAGAACCCCAGCCACGTGTAGGCCAAGATGGCGACCACCACGTGTAAAGGCTTTGTAAAAAAGGAGGAAAAAGGCTTCCAAGGGGAATGAGCGCTCACAAGGAGAGATCCCACAAAGAAGAAGAAGGCCCGGAGAGCGGGAACCGGCTAGTTTATATCCCTGTAACTCAGACCTTCCTCCCACTGTTATGGAAAGCAGGGAGGGTCAAATGCCCTTAGGTAATCCCTCCCTGCACCTCACCTAGGGTCTTTACTATGATAATGTTTTGAGCCGAAATCTGCCTGGGAATGCCTTTGTAGTGTAGAGAAGGGGGTTTCTGAGATGGCATGTCTCTGTACCAAAGACTAATACTAATGCCAGTTAAATATTTCTCCAAGCCTTCACAAGTCTCTTCTACTTCATTATAGTTTTATATTTTAGTTGCCTTTGAGTATATCAGGGAGCCATGCTTGTTTGCTTGGAAGCAAACAGCATTTCTCTCTGGTCTAATTACTTAGGGGTCCAGCGTGGCCAGGCTAATATGCTGGTAAGATCTAGCTAGTCCCACGATGATTGTAGTAGCATGGGAGAATATTTATACCAGCTAGTACAGCATACATGGTCGGATAAACTGCCACATTTAGACTACCCCCTTATCTACAGAGTGATTTGCTGGGAGGCACTCCAGAGCAGATGCAGCGGCCCTTAGGAGTCCTGCAACAAAGGTACATCCAAGAAAACATAGAAACGCTCTACGATATCGAAACTAAAAGTATCTTTAAAGAGGACACACCAGTGACCAAGCAAATGGAAGCAAAGATAAACAAATGGGATTATATAAAATTGAAAAGCTTCTGCAACTCAAAAGAAATGGTGACCAAGATACAAAGACAATCCACAGAGTGGGAAAGGATATTCACCCAAAACCCATCTGACAAGGGGTTAATATCCAGGATATATCAGGCACTGGTAGCACTCCACAAGAAAAACAGCCAACCCCATCAAAAAATGGGGAGAAGAAATGAACAGAAGCTTCCAAAAAGAAGAAATTCAAATGGCCAAAAGGCATATGAAAAAGTGCTCTTCATCTTTAATCACCAGGGAGATGCAAATCAAAACAACGGTACCATCTCACACCACAGAGACTGGCACACATCCAAAACAGCAAGAACAACCGGTGCTGGCGTGGATGTGGGGAAAAAAGGAGTCCACTGTCGGTGGGAGTGTCGACTGGTCCAGCTCTTTTGGAAAACAATATGGGCATTCCTCCGAAAGCTAGATATTGAGCTCCCATTTGATCCAGCAATAGCACTCCTGGGAATATACCCGAGAGACCGAAAAACACATAGCAGAAACACTATCTGTACTTCTTTATTCATCTCTGTGCTATTCACTATAGCTAGAATCTGGAAACAACCTAAATGCCCGAGAACAGAAGACTGGCTAAAAGAAACTGTGGTTCATCTACACTATGGAATACTATGCAGCTGTCAGAAAAGATGAAATTATGAAATTTACCTGCAAATGGATGGACATGGAGTCTATCATGCTGAGTGAAATTAGTCAGAAGGAAAAGGACAGATATAGAATGACTGCATTCATTAACAGGATATAGATACCAGTGTTTTACTAAATTTGGGAAATGGTAATTGCAGATTAAAACTCACCATTGAATATACACAAAGAGACTTAAGTGATAAACTCTAAATATCTGCAGGGCTAGCCCCAATGTGTAAAATAAGAGGGAGAGAGATGCAGAGACAGAGAGAGATAGAGAGAGAAAGAGAGGAAACTGGGGTACCTGCTATTAAGGCAGCCAGGGGGACGGGAGGGGTGGGGTACATTGGTGGTGGAAATGGGGCACTGGTGGAGGGATGGATGCTGGAATACTGTATTACCAAGAACCAATTATGAACACCTTTGCAATTGTATGTTTCACGGTGGTATAATAAAAAATTTTAAAAATAAAAAAAAAAATAATTAAAAAAAGAAATTTACCTGCTAATGGATGGACATGAGATTATCATGCTGAGTGAAATTAGTCAGAAGGAAAGGACAGATATAGAATGACTGTATTCATTAATAGTATATAAATAGATACAAGTGTTTTACTAAGTGTGGGAAATGGTAATGGCAGACTGTATTCACCATTGAATATACACAAATAGACTTAAGTGATAAACTCTAAATATCTGCAGGGCTAGCCACAATTTGTAAAAGATTAGGGAGAGATATGCAGAGATAGAGAGAGAGAGAGACAGAGAGAAAAAGAGAGGAAATGGGGCTACCTGCTATTGAGGAGCTTGAGGGTGGGCAGGAGGAGGTGGGGTGTTGGAGGACAGGTTTAGCTATTCTGGGAGTTTTGTTGTTTTGCCCACTCCCAGCTTAATCTTATTTAAGCCAAGGTTCATTCTAATGAGACCTCTCTTCTATGTAAAAACTGCTAGAGGGTGTGGCAGTTACAGATGTCACCTTGATTGAATAACTTCTGACTTATACATCTACAAAGACTTCTGTTTTCTAGATTGGGCTCAGCTCCTCTTTATACCCACTGCACCCAACGTGGGACAGTTAGAATTTACCAGGAGACTACCACCCTGGCTACGCTGAGACTATATGAAGACTATAGGAAGGATCATACTAATTTGCTCTAAGCAGGCGAGTGTGACCCTTTCAGTACACGAGAACAAGATACTCAGAATCACCCTAGTGCAGATAATAATAAGAAGGACCTTGTGGGTACCATCTAGATTACATGAAGCTCATGAAATTAAGATGTATTACATAATATCAGCCCTCTCTCTCTCTCCAGTGTTTTACATAAGAGATAATCTCGTTAGTCCTTGGCATAACCTTTGTTTATACCTGCAATAGGGTGTGGCACTACACTCTGTTTAGAGTTCTTTGTTGACATGACCCTCCCGATTGGATTACTTTGGTATATATAAGGGGCTGACTTGAGGCCCCTTCACTTTTGCCTTTTGGGCCTTTTAGCTTTTGGCTTTTGGCTCCTCAGTCTTGCGGCTTTTGGCTTTTTGCTCTTTGGCCTTTTGCTCCTTCTTCTGGTTAGGACTCAGCTCGGGTGAGATCCTTTCTCTTTGGTGGGAGATTTAGGCTCTTTTGTATGGTCCAACTTCGGACCAGAGCTAGAGTTTGTTCATTATATTGGAGTGCTGTGGAAGAGCTTTTGTACTATTAAAAGTCTTTTTGGAACTGCAGCAGACTCGTGAGTTTTCATCTGTTCTCCCTGTGTCCTTGGAGGTAGAAGAGAACCTCTGTCCCGACACTGTCGGGGACCCCTGCGGCGTTCCCAGACAGTGGGGTACATTGGTGGTGGAAATGGGGCACTGGTGGAGGGATGGGTGCTGGAATACTGTACTACCAAGAACCAATTATGAACACCTTTGTAATTGTATGTCTCACGGTGGTATAATAATAAAAATAAATTTTAAAAAAGTCATGTGAAAAAAATGTTCCTCATCACTAATCATCAGAGAGATGCAAATCAAAACAACAATGAGATATCATCTCACACCACAGAGGCTGGCACATATCCAAAAGGGCAAGTACAACAAATGCTGCCTTGGATGCAGGGAGAAAGGGACTCTCATCCATTGTAGGTGAGAATGTCGACTGGTACAGCCTTTTTTTATTTGTATAATTACAAATTGTATTCTTTATTTTATGTTTTAACAACCTTCATGGAAGCTTTAGTTTCCCAGTAAGTCCATTATCTTTTATATGGAACAATCAACCAGCTCTCCCAGCATGGCAGTAGTTATTTACATTATTTTAATAATAATTTTAATAATTATTTATTTCATTTTATCTTTTTTAAATTTTTTCTTTTCTTTAATTATTTTTAAATTTTTTATTATACCACTGTGAGACATAAAATTACAAAGTTGTTCATAATTGGTTCTTGGTAATACAGTGGCAGCTGTATTACCTGATCAAGTGATCAAGTGAAGTAATACAGTATTCCAGCACCCATCCCTCCACCAGTGCCCCATTTCCACCACCAATGTACCCATCCCCTTCCGCCCACCCCCAGGCTGCCTCAATAGCAGGTACCCCAGTTTTCTCTCTTTCTCTCTCTGTCTCTCTCTCGCTGTCTCTGTATCTCTCTCCCTCTTATTTTACACATTGTGGCTAGCCCTGCAGATATTTAGAGTTTATCACTTACGTCTCTTTATGTATATTCAATGGTGAGTTTTAATCTGCCATTACCATTTCACACATTTAGTAAAACACTGGTATCTATTTATATCTTATTAATAAATGCAGTCATTCTATATCTGTCCTTTTCCTTCTGACTAATTTCACTCAATATGATAGTCTCCATGTCCATCCATTTGCAGGTAAATTTCATAATTTCATCTTTTCTGACAGCCGCATAGTATTCCATAGTGTAGATGAACCACAATTTCTTTAGCCAGTCCTCTGTTCTCAGGCATTTAGGTTGTTTCCAGATTCTAGCTATAGTGAATAGCGCAGAGATGAATAAAGAAGTACAGATAGTGTTTCTGCTATGTGTTTTTCGGTCTCTCGGATATATTCCCAGGAGTGCTATTGCCGGATCAAACAGGAGCTCAATGTCTAGTTTTCGAGGAATGCCCATATTGTTTTCCAAAAGGGCTGGACCAGTCAGCACTCCCACCAACAGTGGATGAGGGTTTTGGTCATATGGTGTTCCAGCACCCATCCCTCTTCCAGTGCCCATTTCCACCACCAATATCTCCGATTCCCTCCCCCCTCCCCTAGCCTGCCTCTATGGCAGGTTCTTTATTTCTTTCTCTTTCTCTCTTTCTCTTTTCCTTCCTTTCCACATTGTGCATTACAATACATACATTAAGAGGCTGTCATGTGTATCTTTTGCCTGCATTTAATGCTCAGTTCTAGGTTGGTATTACCACTTTCGAAAATTTTTAGCACACTGTTCCATTCTCTATCTTACCTAGCCTCTGACTCCCACATGTTTGTGATAATTTCCACCTTTGACAAGACTTCCTGATCCATGTTTCGCCTGACCTTGGATATTGGTCTCATAATATATACATATATATTTATGTCATGCAAATAAATGCAGTCATTCTATATATGTCTCTCTCCTCCTGGCTAATTTCACTCAACATGATCCTCTCCATATCCATCCATTTATAGGCAAATTTCGTAACTTCTTTTTTCCTGACAGCTGCATAGTATTCCATTGTGTAGATTGGTACAGCCTTTTTGGAAAACAATATGGACATTTCTCCAAAGACTAGAAATTGAGCTCCCATTTGACCCAGCCATACCATTCCTGGTAATATACCCTTAGAAGCCCAAAACACACAGCAGCAACACCATCTGCACTTTGATCTTCATATCAGCACTATTCACAATAGCCAGAATCTGGAAACAACCAGAGTTCCCAAAAACTGATGACTGGATAAAGAAACTTTGGGACATTTACACAATGGAATATTATGCAGCTGTTAGGGAAAATGAAGTTATAAAATTTGCCTATAAGTGGATGGACATGGAGAGGCTCATGTTGAGTGAAATTAGCCAGAAGGAAAAAGATAGATATAGAACGACTGCATTTATTTGCATGACATAAATATATTTATGTATATATATACATACATACATATGTATTATGATTCCAATATCCAAGTCAGGCAAAACATGAAACAGGAGGTCTTATTAAAGGTAAAATCTACCACCAGTGCTTGGGAGTCAGGGGTTAGGGAAGACAGAGAAAGAAACTGTGTGCTAATCACTTGATCACTTGATCACTTGATCACTTGATAACTTGATCCCGTTATTCATCAATTTGCTTGAGCGGGCACCAGTAACATTTCCATTTGACCCTATCACGTGCCAGTGCAGCCCAATGGCATCTGGTTGCTTCAGGAATACGAAGAGTCTCAAACTGTTTGTTCAGGGTCTTGACTAATAATTGTGTGCTAATAATTGTTGAAAATGATAAAACCAGCCTAGAACCGAGTATTGAATATAGGCAAAAAGATACACCGGATAACCTCTTAAACGTATATATTGCTGCACAATGTGTAAGAGAAGAAAGAGAAGAGAGAGAGAGAGACAGAGAGAGAGAGAGAGAAAAGAAATAAAGAACCTGTCATAGAGGCAGGCTAGGAGAGGGGAAGGAATTGGGGTTATTGGCGGTGGGAAATGGACACTGATGGGGGATGGGTCTGGAACACTGTATGACTGAAACCCGAACATGAACATATTTGTAATTGTATATCTCATGTCGTATAATAAAAATTAAAAAAAAAAACAACTATACCTGCCTTTGTCCTTAGAAGGCCCAGCCCACAATAGGCTGTACTGGCTGTACTGGAAGTTCTTGGCAGACTTCTGAATATAAAAGAAGTGAGAAGGAAGAAGAAGAAGCCTTTGCCATTGCCTTTGCTATTGCCATCTTCTTACAGTTTGGTTCTGACCTCTGACTGGTACACGTTGTTTAGGGTCCATCAGCCATCTTGGCCTAGGATTCTAACCCAAGCACATGGTGTGGGTATTGGTAAGAATTTAAAGTTTGGGGATTTCTTGTCCTTGGATGTACTCCCAGAACTTGTGTGAGTAAAACTTTTGGAATTTTGCTGGATTTGCTCATTTTTTATCTGTCCGCCAGCTGCAGGACCCTTTAAGGCAGAAGGAGATTCATTCCTTGTCCCTGATATAATGCCTGGAAACACAGCTGTGCCCCAGCTCAATAGCAGCTGAGCTACTATATCCCAAAGCTATTAGAAATAAAAAAGACAGGAAGGTGTCATTTTACAAAATAAGTTTTCAATTATCTGCTGCATTACTTCACACAAACATAAAATCTGAGGAGAAAGCTTAACCAAACAATTGTGTTTTAGTTAAAAAATAATTTAACACATTAACAAAACTTTTTATCAGCAAATAAAATATATGTACCTAGAAAAGTGAAAGTGTATTGAAAGAAACCGAAGACTGATTAATGGAAGGACTACCTGTTTTCACTGAGTGAAAAAATGAACGCTATCAAAACAGCATCTTACCTAAGTTAGTAATCACAGTAATATATCTATCAAAGTCTCTCTGTCACTGTTTTTTACATAAACAGATCCAAAAGCACTAAAGTTTATATGCAGATATAAAAAGAATACAATCAGCCAAAGCCATCTTGAAAAAAAATAGATGTGCCATACACCCTGAATTCCAACTTTGCTAAAATCACAACGATGGAAATCTCAATGGAAAGCCCACATATAAATCCACACATTTGTGGACAATTTACAAAGAAATTTGTAGTGTAGAAGAGAGTTAGGGTGCCTGTAAATATATATATGGCAAGTCACAATGTGCAAGACAGGGGGGAGAGGGAGAGGGAGATGGGGAGAGAGAGAGAGAGAGGAGAAGGAAGAAGGAGAAGGAGGAGGAGGAGGAGGTAGAAAAGGAGGAAGAAAAAGAAGAAGAAGAAGATGATGATGATGAAGATGAAGAAGAAGAAGAAAGAGGAAGAAGGAAGAAGAGAAGAAGAAGAAGAAGAAGAAGAAAGATGAAGAAGGAAGAAGAGAAGAAGAAGAAGAAGAGGAAGAGGAAGAAGGAAGAAGAAAAGAAGCAGAAGAAGAAGAAGCAGAAGAAGAAGAAGAAGAAGAAGAAGAAGAAGAAGAAGAAGAAGAAGAAGAAAAAGAGGAAGAAGAAGAAAGAAGAAGAAGAAGAAGAAGAAGAAGAAGAAGAAAGAGGAAGAAGGAAGAAGAAGAAGAAGGAGGAGGAGGAGGAGGAGAAGGAAGAGGGAAGAGGAAGAAGAAAAGAAGAAAAAGAAGAAGAGGAGGAGGAGGAGGAGAAGAAGAGGAGGAGGAGAGGAGGAGGAAGAGGGAAGAGGGAAGAAGAAGAAGGAAGAAGAAGAAAAGAAGAAGAGGAGGAGGAAGAAGATAGAAGAAGAAGAGGAGGAGGAGGAGAAGAGGAGTAGGGAGAAGAAGAGGAGGAGGAGGAGGAGGAAGAGAAGGAGAAGCAGAAGGAGAAGAAGAAGAAGAAGAAGAAGAAGAAGAAGAAGAAGAAGAAGAAGAAGAAGAAGAAGAAGAAGAAGAAGAAGAAGAAGAATGCTTTTATGAAAACTGAACAGCGACACACATAAATTACATTACACTTTTATTTTCACTTTTCCATGGAAGATACAGAGGGCCAAAAGGCATATGAAACTGAAAAATTAAACCTAATGAGTTGTCTTCTCAGACCTGTTAGAACAGTTTAAAAAATAAAGAAAGAAAAAGAAGAAAAATAACAAAATGGTGTTGTTGAGTATGCAGAGAAAAGGAAGCACTTGTGCTGTTGTTGGGATGTTAACTATGTGGACATTTAAGAAAAAGCTAAAGATGCCTAAGGAGCTAAAAGTAACATCTCTGGCCTGAGAGGTCTTTCAATGGGTAAGGTGTTGGCCTTGCCAGTGTATGAACTGAATTTAATCGTAGACTGCACAGTGTTTGCTGAACCCACTGGATACTCCAGGAATGACCCCTGAGCATAGCATCATTAATAAATCCAGAGTATCTTTGGGAGTGGCCACAAAATAATGGACAAAAAAGTTTGAGGTAAAACAGTGACCAGGAATTTAAGATGATAGACATCTATCATTGATAGACATGCATGTTCCTTGTGAGTCTCTGGATGAAAATCTTTTCAGGGACATTCAAAATTGTTTCTCTCCATGGAGAAGTGCACTTTAGAGTAGATATTACCCCCACTATCCTTCTTGTCATGCACCAAAATATCTCATTGTCTGTGTACCAGTAAAAAACTGCAGACAAAGTCCTGGGGACCACTTAGCTCAATACCCACAGCAAGTCTAATTGGCACCTCAAGTACTGGACCAGCAGAAGATCCCTGGCCTGGGATTCCTTTGGTTAGATATTCTGTCCACAATTATCCATAGCTGACACCTAGGCCCTCTGGGTTAGAAGCTGTTTCCTGTCTCACCCCTGAAGCTCCTCTTTCCTGTTTGGCTGAGTTAGGCCAAGTCTGCCCCCCACTGTAAACTCTGTGACTCTTGCTAAGGAAACATTCAGGCAGTGAGCAAGGAACTTATTCTAAGTCCACCAGGGCTAGAACCAAATTCTTTTCTTTTTCTAGACTAACCTAAGCAGATCAACCCTTTGTGATCCAACAAAGCAGAAAATTCAGAGCGACTTGTTTTATGACTTTGCATATTGATGATAAAGCTTGGCATTAAAATATCTCTACCAGTTAACATTTACGGATAATCATTATTCGAACCCGCACTGTTTTACTGGCATAGAGAGAGTGGGTGGACGCTTCTGCATGATTCAACCTCCTCTTAGTGTAGTTACAAAAGTTCAGTTAGTTCATCTTTATCCTGTCTTCTGAGAGAGTCAAAATCTGGGTCCAGGTTACAAAAAGCATTACACAGTTTCATGTTTTGTTGCTCTGGCAGTGGCCTAGGTCTCAGGTAATCAGTATAAAACTGCCCTTGTGGACAATCTCCTTGAGAATATTCCCCAGTAATTGAGATTTGTGTGGGTGGATAATGAAGTCAGATGAGCAGCCTCAGGAGTGGCCTCACTGCACTTTGCAAGGACAGTTTATGAGTCAATGTGGATTCAGCCTGTTTCCAGCCCATAGTCTCTGCTGGTAAGTGAAGGTTGGGAAGGGGTTTCCAGGAAACTTGTTTTAGTTCCTGGCATTGCTACCTTGCTTTCTAGTCACTTAGACCAGGAAATAGTATTGGTCACTCCAGGAATAGCTTTCAGAGAAGACATTTCAGGGTCACAAACCAGTTTGACACATATATACAGAGAGTTGATGGAGACCAGTGAAGAGGAGAAGGGAGTATCTGATCCTAAGTCAAAGTGGCATGGGTGGCTTTCTCAGCTGCTTTTGAATAAGGGGTGAATTGTGTCAGGAATGTCTAACACACTATTTAAGTGTGTTAGATCTTAAATAGTCACAAGTTGTGCTTGGCAGCAGAGGCACACAGTACAATACATGTTCCTGCTTTTTTTTTTAGCAACTAATTGTGTTCCAACGATGCACTTGCTTCTATTTTTATTTCAAAATAAAAGTTTCTGACCTGGGAAACTGGGAAGCTTCAGATATCATAAGAGTTTTATGAGGAATATGACAAAAATATGTATTATGGCTGTTTTTGTCATAATGTTCAGTTTTATGTGAGTTTCATACTAAACAGCTCTCATTCATATTAGTATTCATGTGGCAATTGGAATAAGCAACACTTGAGAAATTCATCTGGTTAAGTATCATAATCTTGTTTTCTTGACCTGATTTATATGTGAAGCCTCTAGGGCTACTCAAGACATACCTCACTTCTTTTATTTTAAGGAACGTATGTGTCATTGTTATGTGTCAATGTGACATTGTTGCATCCTTCTCTGTCCTCTTTATTCACCAAGCATAGGCATTTTCATGCTGTCCTTCACCCAACATAAGATAAAAGTCTTATGTAAAAAACCCCAAACATTTCATATTTTTTAAATTATATTCTCCTCTTATATATTTTATGATATTCAGACAGGAAGTTGCCTATGAATATTAAAATTTATGTTAAAAGTAATTATTTTGGGAAGACTGCAAAAATAAGTGGCGCACATATGTACATTATCAAAACTGTAGGAAATGTGTTTAACTCACATTTTTGTCTCTGCAGTTGTTCAGATTTTATTTGTCAGTGTTATTCCTTTCTTACTTTACAATCTATCTTTATTCTGTTTGTCCACAGTTAGCTATGCCCTTCCTTCGGTTGAGTGACCCAGTCTTCATTTCTGAAGTATGAGTGCCATGAGCTGTTCTGTGTGGATTAGATGGTTGTTATTGACTTGTGACTTTCACCTCAGGACTTTGGGTTAAAGAAAAATGCCGTATTAAGGTGCCTGAACTCCAGGATGTCCCTTATCTCCAACCTGATTTCAACACAATAGGACAATTCATACCAGTCAGTAGAGTGACTTATCAAACTTTTGGTCATCCTCCCTGACACTGATTTGAAAGAAATTATTTTCAACTGCTTTTTCCTGTAGTTGTCTTCAAAAGGCCTTTCCGGTATTCTGTCAAATCAGTGTTTTAGGATGTTAGTAAATATGATAATCCGGAGAATCACATGATCAGGGACAAAGTCATAGTCTTCAGACATTGTGAAATGATGTTTCATGGAATATATTAATGTGAATGAAACAATCCATGAATCCATCACTTGTATTTGTGACAGAGTTACTGCAGTCATAAGAGGCAAATTGTCGAAAGTGCTAATACCAAACTAGAACTGAGCATTAAATACAGGCAAAAGATACACATGACAACCTCTTAATGTATGTATTGTCATCCACAATGTGTAAGGGGAAGGAAGAGAGAAATAAAGAGAAATAAAGAGAAAGAGATAAAGAACCTGCCATAGAGGCAGGCTGGGGGCAGGAATCGGGGACGTTGATGGTGGGAAATGGGCACTAGTGGAGGGATGGGTGCTAGAATACTGTATGACTGAAACCCAAATATGAACATCTTAAGAAACATCTTTGTAATTATATATCTCACAGTGGTATAATAAAATATTAAAAAACATTTTAAAAAAAGAGGCAAATGAGTTTCCAAAAAAATGTCTAAAC